>JAWMAG010000041.1:6767500-6777500 GCA_037013455.1 Ceratitis rosa
ATAAAATAAAATAAAATAAAATAAAATAAAATAAAATAAAATAAAAAAAACTAAAATAAAATAAAATAAAATAAAATAAATTTAAATAAAATAAAATAAAATGAAATAAAATAAATTTAAATAAAATAAAATAAATTTAAATAAAATAAAATAAAATGAAATAAAATAAAATAAAATAAAATAAAATAAAATAAAATAAATTTAAATAAAATAAAATAAAATGAAATAAAATAAATTTAAATAAAATAAAATAAATTTAAATAAAATAAAATAAAATGAAATAAAATAAAATATTTAAAAAAAAAAAATATTATGTGAAATATAATAAAATAAAATAAAGAAAATAAAATAAAATAAAATAAAATAAAATAAAATAAAATAAAATAAAATAAAATAAAATAAAATAAAATAAAATAAAATAAAATAAAATAAAATAAAATAAAATAAAATAAAATAAAATAAAATAAAATAAAATAAAATAAAATAAAATAAAATTAAATTAAATTAAATTAAATATCATAAAATAAAAGAAAATAAATAAAATAAAAAAAAACCAAATTAAAATAAAATAAAATAAAATAAAAAATGAATTGAAATTATATTGAAATAAATTAAATTAAATAAAATAAAAAATTTATTAAATTTGAAATAAAATAAAAAATAAAGTAATATAAAATAAAATGCCATAAAATAAAATGCATATTCAGTCAACAGTTAACGACATTGCTGCCATACAAACATATGTACACGACAGAAAGACCAGAGTGTCCGTCTTCAATGTAGTTACATGGGTCCCTGCGTTTTGTACATTTTCATCTGTCTACGTACCTATATGTTTATTTGTTCGTAGTTAACTATATAATATTTATCGTACAGACCTGTGCAACCAACATCAACATATCTATGTCACATTCCACAATTTGATAAAAGCAAAAAAAAAAAATATGCCTTGCAACTGACAATAAAATGCCAAAGATATGAGTTTCCGCGTGCGAGATATGTATCTTTTTATTTAACTCCAAACCGGCGTATAACTAACTTGTCACAGTCAAGCTGAACTCACACCTGTATGCTTAACAAATGCACACATTGCCGGTTTGTAGCGACGTTGCGCGGCCATAATATCTGCAGAAAAAAGGTGAAAAAACCTTGTGGAAATATCAACTTTTGAAAATATAGCAATTCACTTTGAAATTCATGGCTGCTGTAATAGTTTGTTGATTTTTTTATTGCTCGCTACTGGCCTATCCACTTAATCTGGCTTTCCTCTGCGTCTGCGTCTGCGCTTGGACTATTCAGTTTTATTATTTCACGTACGTGTACATATGAAGAGTACCTGTTAGATATCAATTGAGTTTATTCTCATATGCACCGGTGACGATTTAACAAGCAGTAGCAATGCTCAACAACATTATCATTATTATTGATGAGAGGCTTATGCGCTCTGATTGAGGAATACCAGCTGGAGCATACGTGTGTGGTGGCGAGTATAAGGAAGATGGAAGAAAAATATGGTACCTTATAGGTGGAACTCGTTGAATATAGTGTTTAAGAGCATATATTGATTTAAGGGTATGGAAAATATCTTTTTGTTGGGTTGAGGTATAAGCTCTATATACTTGTTTTCATTTCTGAACTCTATATCTGTGAATTGCCCTCTGCAAGACACATTACGGAACACATTACTCCAATTGACTGCCATGAGTTTGTGTACGGGTAGGAATTTCTGCATTGATAGATATGCGCTTAAAGAATGTTTCTTGGTAGAGCAGTCTATCAGCAGTTCTTAGTTATCTTAATCTATCAGGTTTCAGAATAAATTAGATATTTCCATTCCTTCCTATTTTTCCTCGATAAATTTATGAGAAAGATCAGTTTGAATTCAATTTCAATGAACGTTCGCCAGTCTGAACGGTACCCACACGTCAAAGCTGAAATTCCGTCCAAGGATCCGATGTTAAATATGTTAATTATCTTGAGTTGTCTGGCTCAGACTCAATATTTTTGGCCTGTCTATGACTTTCTCGGCCAGACAGAGCGAAGTGGACGCCATGAGGTCACCGGTTAAAGGTAGGTGGTCCGGGTTCTAAGTATCATCAACGATAGACATAATACTAGCTTTCATTTTAGTTTGAGTTCTCTTTGATTCTCTCTCGAAAACTGTTTTTGGCGAGTCAGTGCAACACCATTAACGATGTTCATTAAATCGAATTTGGCACTCTAACGACAGATATACATATATTTACAGCTGAGATCGCTGGGACAATTTTTTTCTTTTCTTTTTGCTCACACTTACCTACATACATCTCTTATGCATTCATAGTTTCCGCTCCATTCGTATGTGCCTTGCCATACAATTCCTTCGACGCCTTACGCGTTACTGTTAAAACGAATTTAAATTGCTACGTGACTGGAATTTCGACAACTTTTAATTGCAACGCATGAAGCCAACAAACTGTGAACGGCGAATGGCGAACAAATGGTGTGAACTAATAAATTATTTATTTGTAGGCATAAAAACAAATATTTTGGAAAAAAAAATAAAAATAAAAGATAAATAAAAAAAGAAGCTGGAAAATAAAATAAAAAAAAGAATTAAAAAGAAAATGGAATGAGAATCACAAAAAAAAAATAAATTAAATAAAAATCAGTAGTAAAAGAGAGCAGTGAGACGTGAGTTTTTTTTTAAGAAAAAAATTATAATAAATTGGAAAAAAGAAAAAGAAACCAAAAAATAAAATAAAAACCGTAAAAATGAAAAGCACAAAAATAATAAAAAGCAATAAACACTTGAAGCACAGCAAAGGAGAGAGAGCGCAAAAAAGTGGCATGTACATAGCTTTGTAATGACGGCTGCGGCAGGTAGTTGACTGGCTGCTTGGTAGCCATGTGACTTTGGTTATGGACAACAATTTGTGGCGGCCTCCGCAGCGGCGCTAACAGAAAACATTTGCGTGCCGCACCATAGAAATCGACTTCCTCCACAACAAGGCGGGTAGTGCAGAGACGCACGCCGTGCATGTTCATAACTTAATTGGAATTTATTTAATGCGAGACGTGCTTGCTGCCGTACAACGGCCCGGCTACCAACGCACAAAAGAGTCAAACAATGTGAAATAAAAAAAAATTATGCTAAAAAAAATGCACTCTGTATAAGGCACTCATTGTTGTGTGAGTTTATATATATATATTCTTATATATATGTGTGTGTATTAGTGAAGTGGCGCATTGAAAATTATTAAGGTGTAGTTAAGGTAGCTGCTATGCGTAACGCCTGTCAAATATTTGTTATAGCAAATACTCTAGCTACGCACAAGCATCGACGGGTGAGAAGAAAATTGTTGTTGACTCTTTGGTATTTGTAATTTGATTGTGTTTAGGTCTTTCAATGCACAGTCATGTATATTGTAATAGAGAATATGCTAAAAATATCACATCCAATGGATATATTTCTCTCGAGTATTCAGCAATCCACGTCTCTACTCAGTAACTTCTTGCACGAAAACAGCTCCCTTGACCCTTGAGGGTTGAGCAGATACCCAAGCGGTCGCAGTGGCTGAGAAGGCAGCTGGCGTAGTGCGAAACGGATGATCTTGTCTCGACTGGGAGAATGTTTCTCTGACATGAAGCTGCTCATACATGCTCTTCAACCGACGGCCTAAAACCATAGTTTCCTCCATTTTTAGAAAAATATCAATAGAGGCAAGTAAGCCTTAAATCAACAGGCGCTACCTAAAACTGAGTAAGCTGTTGAAAAGTAATGTCAACTCCCGACGCACAAAGAACAAAACTCTACAGTTCCCCCATAATTCTCGTGCTGATGTAGGGTGCAGAAGTGAGGACTACGTTAACATCATTTATATCGATATTGCCACAGACGAAGCAAAAGCATATGAAAAAAGTCCCTTGTTTAAGTTAGGAATCATACTGCTTGACAAAACTGATTCCAATCCCTTGCTTAATTCTTCCTGCCCCAAATCCTTTGAATTAAAGTTACGACCTCACTTTCAGGAATTATTTTACTTGCCTCCAAAGTAAATCTGCCCAACATTTTCTAAGTAGAAATCAGAAATTATAACCTAAGATAACCTAACCTCGCTTCAATGCAACCATACACATTTTACTGACCACTGCTGTATTGTCTTACTTATTTTTCGGCATACTCTCCTATTTGGCAATTATTTACTAAATTTTGACTGTTACAAGTATCGAATTCGCATTACTTACAAGTGTACATGCATACATACATATATTTTTAAATATTTCTGTTGCTATTATTTCTGTTGTTGTTGTTGGCAATTGACAGCTTTAATGGACGCGGCGACGATCAGCATTCGTGCTACACTTGTTTTGAAAAAAAAAAAAATATATAAAAATTTACAGAAATATCTAAACACGTGTATTGGAGCAGAGGAATATAGGCATAAGCGATATCTAGTTGCTGTTGTTGTTCTTGCTGTTGTCATGCAGATTTATGTTTGCTAAATTGTTGTTGTTGGAACCTGTTTTGATGCCGCTGCAAGTTTGTGAACGCAGCAATGCAAAATAATTTCGTTGATTTGTTGCTACACAAAACATAAAAATTTATACATACATATTGTAACGAACCCGGTTCTCCGGTCTATAGCTGGGCTATCACTCAGACGGATTATGGGTCTCTCCTATAATTTTGGTTCCAAAAGAGGAAAGTAAAGGACAACACGAGTGTTTCTAGTATTACACACTTAGATTTATTTTCTAATTTTCCTTACTGGTAGCGTTTTCACGACACACCATATATCTTAGTTGTATCGTACTGGCAGCGTTTTCACGTCACACCATATAATTTTATTGGCAGCGTTTTCACGTCACACCATATAACTTAATTGTATCGTACTGGCAGCGTTTTCACGTCACACCATATAACCTACTGGCAGCGTTTTCACGTCACACCATATAACCTACTGGCAGCGTTATCACGTCACACCATATACTCTAGCTACGACAGCACAAACAGAAGTGCCTGATCACTGCTGATGCTGCCCTTTTTATACTAAACTCTGCCTGCAGGTGGACAGTTACGCACTGCGTTGTTGGTAGGCCTATCACCTATTCTTCTTTGCCCTACTTAACAGCGACGGCTTGCTGTGCTAATGCTAAATGCTTGCTTAGCTCAACTAGTTAAATATTTAAAAATTCATATTTTGTATTCATACGTATATATATATCTATATCTATGTATATATATGTATATTTATATTAATATATGTATATCTATATATATATTTAATTAATTATAAGTATATGTACTTCAATGTATGTATGTATGTATTAACTATATATATATATATATGTGTAGATGACTTGTTGTTGTTATGGTTGTTGTTGTTGTTGGTGTTAGTGTTGTTGATGTTGTTGTTGCTGCTGCTGTTGTTGTTGTTGTTGTTGGTGTTGTTGTTGTTGTTGGTGTCAGTGTTAGTGTTGTTGTTGCTATTGTTGTTGTTGTTGTTGATGATGTTATTGTTGTTGTTGCTATTGTTGTTGTTGTTGTTGATGATGATGGTGTTATTGTTGTTGTTGTTGCTGTGAAGGCTTCAAGGCCTTAGACTTGGGGTCTTCACACCCCCCCTTTACTTCCCGTAAGGACGTGTTGTATTCACCTTTCTGTTCTCTTTTCTTCGACTTCTGTTTATTTCTTCGGTTCTTCTTCTTCTTTTGTCTCTTCGGCTTCTTCTTCTCCTCTGACTCTACGTCTTCTTCGATGCCTGATTCTTCTTCTTCTTTGTTTCTTCGGCTTCTTCTTCTTCTGTGTTTGTTCGGCTTCTTCTTCGTCTCTTGGTCGCCTTGTCTACTACCGGAGTTGTGCTTGTCTCCCCTGTACCTACACCTCGTTGCTCGCTCGGCTTAGTTATTTGACATCTGGGGCACTGTCGGATATACCTCTTGATATCCCTGAACATTCTCGGCCAGTAATATCGTGCTGCTGCCTTTGCAATAGTTTCCCTAGTGCTCATGTGTCCGGAGCTGGGGCTGTTGTGAACTTCGTGGATTACTCTCTGACGTAATGGGGTTGCTACGCAAAGCTTCCATGGGGTGGCGTCTTCTCCATCTATTTTTACTGATATGTGGCGGTATAATTCTCCGCTTTTTAGCGTGTAGTCCGGGAACTTTTCCGGAGCCATCTTAACTTCTCTTATTTTAGTCTTTAGCCATCTGCAGTTGATTGTTTCGTTTTCTCCGACCACTATGTTCGGCTGCTCTTCCTTCTTACAATCGAATGTGTATTGTTTGGTTTTCGATGTAGTACATAGCTTGTTCGGGTTTTCCGGTGAGTGGCGCTGCTTTGTTGTTCTATAACCTTTAGTAACATGTTGTTTGCTATTACTTTTCTTTCCTTCGAAGACCTTCATAGTCGAACATGAAGTTTTCGTTTGTTTCTCGCCTTCTGCCTTCAACTTAATTATCTGCCCTCCGCAGCTTATAGTAGTGTTGGCTTTTGCCAGGTAATCTGTCCCGAGGACCACGTCGTCGATTAAGCCTGGCAGGACCAGTAGTTCGCTCGTATGTCCTTTGTCGCCTATTCGTATGACTGCTTCTACTGCTTCGGTGACCGCTCTCGCTCTACCGTCTCCCATCACCACCCTTTTGAATAACCTTCGTGTTGGTCCCATTTTCAATAATTCTGCTGCTTTCTTGCTGATGAAGCTTCGTGTTGCCCCAGTATCGATTGTTGCTGTTATGGGCTTTCCGCCTATCGCTACAGAGGCCATTATGCGCCCTTCTGTCTGACGTAGAACTGATGGTGCCTTGTATGAAATTGGGCCACTGGGGGACGATGTCACCCCTCGTATTAGATGGAGTCGCTGGCCGTTTCCCGGACTCAAACGGCAACACTCTTGCGTGCGAACGTCTCTTCGTCCGCATGTCCAGCAAAACAGTCGGATGGCGTTCTGACACTCATAGGCGTAGTGTCCATGTTCGCCACATCGTCTACATACCGTTCGTGGATTCACTCGGCTTGGCTCCTCGTCTCTTGGTTGCCGGTTTACTTGGTGTGGTCGTGGAATCAACGCCTCACTTGTCGGCGCATACTGATGCTCTTCGTAGTGCCTTCTTGGTAACGTATATCTCTCTTCATGCTGTTCCTCTCTTACCACATAGTTTCGTTCTTCATTTCTCCTGGGTATCATTGTTCTGGGTGCAGCCCTCATTGGTTCTCTCTCTCGCGTGATGTTCTCGAAATCTTCGGCCAGACTTAATAGTTCGGACAGGGTTCCGAACTCGCTCTCTTTTATATATAGCTGGTATTCACTTCTGCAATTCCGGTATATACGTCTGAGCTTTTGTGTTGGTGTGTACTCCGAATGTCTCATTAGCCCTTGGAGTGCTAGTACATAATCTTTGAATTCTTCTTTTGGACGTTGCACACGTTGCCTGATTTCGTCATCCAGCCGTTCAAAATAACGAGAATTCAGGAAAAACTTTAGGAAGTCCCGTTTGAAGGTCTCCCAGTCTTGCCATTGCCCGTGGTTATTTCGAAGCCATACTAAGGCTCTATCCTTGAGCAGCTCCGGTAAGGCTCTCGCTAGTGCGTTTAATTCGACTTCGTAGCCGTGTGCTAGTTCCTCGACGCGTTCGATGAAACCCAGTGGGTCCTTGCCGCCGTCGTATCTCACACCCCACTTACGTACCCGATCCATCACTGTTGAGTTGGACAACTGTGGGTAGACGTGGTTATACGCCTCTCTCATACGAGGTGACATTCCCGTACTGTTGTCGTTACTTGGTTGCTGTACCTGCGGCAACTGCAGCGATTCCTTCTGTTTCGATGTAGGTGTGTTTGCTGTTATTAACACTTTCGCGTGCCTTAAAGTTAAGTCTGTGACCCGTTCACGCAGACTCTCGTTCTCACCCTCCTCCTGCAGGAATGTAGCAAGGCGTTTTCGTAATTCGTCGACGGTGCCTGTATTCGACAAGCCGAGCTCGGTTGAGTATTGTATGAGTTCCTCCTTGTTGAGGTAATAAACCCAATTTACCCTTACCATTATATCTGTATATTTTTTCTCTACGTTTCCTCTTTTTTTTCAATGTTATTGTGCCTCGCACTTGTGTCTCTATCACTTTTATATATATTTTGTGTCACTGTCACTCGTACTCGTGTGCACTCGTGTTTCCTATTTTACTTCACTACACTGCACTTTTGGTCCTTGATATTTGACCCTTATTTTCCTCAATTTATAAGGGCCCCACGTTGGGCGCCAGTTGTAACGAACCCGGTTCTCCGGTCTATAGCTGGGCTATCACTCAGACGGATTATGGGTCTCTCCTATAATTTTGGTTCCAAAAGAGGAAAGTAAAGGACAACACGAGTGTTTCTAGTATTACACACTTAGATTTATTTTCTAATTTTCCTTACTGGTAGCGTTTTCACGACACACCATATATCTTAGTTGTATCGTACTGGCAGCGTTTTCACGTCACACCATATAATTTTATTGGCAGCGTTTTCACGTCACACCATATAACTTAATTGTATCGTACTGGCAGCGTTTTCATGTCACACCATATAACCTACTGGCAGCGTTTTCACGTCACACCATATAACCTACTGGCAGCGTTATCACGTCACACCATATACTCTAGCTACGACAGCACAAACAGAAGTGCCTGATCACTGCTGATGCTGCCCTTTTTATACTAAACTCTGCCTGCAGGTGGACAGTTACGCACTGCGTTGTTGGTAGGCCTATCACCTATTCTTCTTTGCCCTACTTAACAGCGACGGCTTGCTGTGCTAATGCTAAATGCTTGCTTAGCTCAACTAGTTAAATATTTAAAAATTCATATTTTGTATTCATACGTATATATATATCTATATCTATGTATATATATGTATATTTATATTAATATATGTATATCTATATATATATTTAATTAATTATAAGTATATGTACTTCAATGTATGTATGTATGTATTAACTATATATATATATATATGTGTAGATGACTTGTTGTTGTTATGGTTGTTGTTGTTGTTGGTGTTAGTGTTGTTGATGTTGTTGTTGCTGCTGCTGTTGTTGTTGTTGTTGTTGGTGTTGTTGTTGTTGTTGGTGTCAGTGTTAGTGTTGTTGTTGCTATTGTTGTTGTTGTTGTTGATGATGTTATTGTTGTTGTTGCTATTGTTGTTGTTGTTGTTGATGATGATGGTGTTATTGTTGTTGTTGTTGCTGTGAAGGCTTCAAGGCCTTAGACTTGGGGTCTTCACAATATGTATATATGGTACTTAAATATTTTTGTACGCAAAGGTATGTTTTTAAGCTGTAGTCAAAATGAACTAGTTAGCAACTAATTCGTAAGTAGTCCACAAGCTACAAGCCAACTGTCTGCTTTCCATAGAAACGGTTATTTTTTTCGAATTTTCAACAAAAATATACTAATCTCTTACTAGTTCAAATTGTACAAAAAGGTAACTAGTTTAATTTTGAGCTTGAATAATGTATTTCGTTAAAAACATTAAAAAAAATAAAATAATAATAAAATAAAAATATTAAAAAAAATAGTAATTTTTCATAGAATGCCCTAGAAGAGTAAGGTACTAAACTAGTACATTTTCTCACCACTTAGATACTTCACTATTGGCTAGGTGCAGCCACCATTAAAACTTCACTCCGCAAATTATGCCCATGTCATATGCCAGGCATTTTGGCAATTTTTCATTTATTTCGCTTTGCTGTCAACGCCACTGAGCTGAAGTTATTTATTTGCCGTACGTGTTAAGGCTAATTGCGTGATTTTGTTTTGTTATATTTTTTATTTTTTTTTGGAGAAAAGTTGTTTGGAAATAGGCAAAGCTTTACAGCGTCGCACATCTGGTGATAAACGGTAAAAGCTGTGATTGGAAGGTGTTAGTCTGGGGCTTTTGCACATTTCTTCATTAGTTTAATTTTACATAATAAATATATCTTAATTTATTTCCAATTTTGATTTACCGTGAAATTTTTTATTTTTGACAGAGTAAATT
>JAWMAG010000041.1:6785000-6820000 GCA_037013455.1 Ceratitis rosa
ATTGATAACAACAACAACAACAACAACAACAATAGTAACATAAATAACAAAAAGTAAAAGAAAAGCGAAAATAAATCGAAAAAATGCTGCTGAAAAGGATATTATGCCCCAGAACTGTTGCGTCGCGTGGCGCTGCACGATGTGTATGTTTATATGTATGTATTATGTTTGTGACGTTTTCGCCATGGGGCCATCATGTCAAGGTTCTGTATCGCAAATGCCAAGCAAATTGTGTCAGTTTTATTGTTTTTGGCAGTCATACACACACATACACAGTCAGACGCCTTCGGGTCATATCATTTGCCGCGATACTTCAGCAGATCAATTTCAAGTTTGAAAGTGTGTGGGGATAACGCAAGTGTGGCATGCGATACTTGCGACATGCAACTCGATTATTCTCTTGATTATAATCAGTTGTAATTTTTATAAATTCTTATTTTATTCCTCACTTTAGTTCTTGTATCATATATCTTTTGGTTAAGTCGTATCTTTTGGAAGAGGGAGAAGTTATCTGCATATGTGAGGGGGAAAAATAGAATTTCGAAAGCAGTATAATATATAGCAAAAAATGGTAACTACGATTGTGATTTGACTGTTTTAAACAGTTACACAATTAAAAAAAAAATGTTTGAATTTTTGAATTTAATTTTATTTACCTTATTCTAATTTATTATATTTTATCATTGTCTTTTATTTTCGTTTTATTTATTTATTTTATATTATTTGACTTTATTTTATTTCAATTTAAATTATTTTTTCTATTTAATTTTAATTATTCAGTTAACTGATTTAACTTAACTTTTAATTCATAATAACAAACCAGGCCTTCAGCTCATTAAAAACTTATAACAAAAATTAACCTTATTTAGTTTAAGTTTTTTAACTTGCTAATTTTAGAGATTTTGTTTTATCTTATTAAAATTTATCTTCATTTATTTTATTTTGATTCACTTCATTTTATTTTATTTTGCTTTATTTTATTTTATTATATTTTATTTTACTTTATTTTATTTTATTTTATTTTTGTTTATTTTATTTTATTTTATTTTAGTTTATTTTATATTATTTTAATTTATTTTATTTTGTTTTATTTTATTTTATATTATTTTATTTTATTTTATTTTATTTTGTTTTATTTTATTTTATTCTTTTATTAATTCATTCATTTTCATTTATGTTAATTTTTTTATTTTAATTTATTTAATTTTATTTTATTTTGTTTTATTTTATTTTATTTTATTTTATTTTATTTTATTTTATTTTATTTTATTTTATTTTATTTTATTTTATTTTATTTTATTTTATTTTATTTTATTTTATTTTATTTTATTTTATTTTATTTTATTTTATTTTATTTTATTTTATTTTATTTTATTTTATTTTATTTTATTTTATTTTATTTTATTTTATTTTATTTTATTTTATTTTATTTTAATTTAATTTATTTTATTTTATTTTATATTATTTTATTTGATTTTATTTTATTTTATTATGTTATCTGATTTTAATTTGACTTATTTGATTTTATTTTGTTTTATTTTATTTGATTTTTTTATTTAATTTTTTTTTATTTTATTGTATTTTATTTTATTTCATTTTAGTTTATTTTATTTGATTTTATTTTATTTTATATTATTTTATTTTATTTATTTTAATTTATTTGATTTTAATTTGACTTATTTGATTTTATTTTGTTTATTTTATTTTATTTTAGGTTATTTTATTTTTTTTTTATTTAGTTTAATTTTTTTAACTTGTTAGTTTTATAGATTTTATTTTATCTTATTTAAATTAATTTTATTTGACTTTCAGCCATAAAAGTCTTTCTTTAAATTTTTCCGTATAGACAATGCCACAGCAGCGCATCTAATGCAACTGATTCGTTTGGTAGTTTTTTATTATTATTATTTTGCAATTGCTATATTTTCCTTCATACTTTGTATATATGTATGTATGTATGGTATATGCAAGTATTTGTTACGCTTCGAACCAAATCACAAAGTGCATTGAGACAGTGAGGGCAGACGTATGATAGCTCAAGTTGACTTGATTTGATCTGATGCTCCCAAAACGACTTTCTATGGCAATAGTTGGCATTTTAGCTACACTTTGTTCGTCTTGCTGTTGCTGTTGTGATTGTTGCTTCATATTGCTGCTGCTATTTTTTCAATTTGACCTCAATTTTTATTTGCTACTATTTACGCTGATTTGAATCTTTTTAAAAACGTTGAGCAATTTCTTCTTTTTCTTTTGCGAAAATTTACTGTCATCTAAGACGATGTTGTTGGTATCTTTACCTACATATTTTTTGTACACCAACAAGTATTTCTTTGTAAGCATTTGAATGTAAGTCAAGTTGAATTGTCATTTGATTGCATGGAAATGGGCTCAGCTTATTGAGCGTAGGGAAAAATGAGAAAAATAAAATAAATAAATTTGTTTGTATGTACAATAAATAAATTTTGTAGAAAATTGCTATAAAAAATAAACTGAATGACAAGACAAAAACACAGAGCTAAACGTAGAGAGGCCATAATAAAGGTGAGCGCAAATCAAATCAAATTATTTGATGAAATTTAATTAAAATTTGTAGGAAAAGAAGAAGAAATTGCATGCGACAAGAAGACAAATATATGTATGTATGTAGAAAAGCAATGGGGAAAAGCAAATAATGCAATGCAGATAGAAAGTAAAATTATACAAATGCATGCTGCATTTACCAGCTTTTCCTTAACAACACACACACAGACAAACTTACACACATTTTATTTTCATACGTGTATGCATGCCTTTGGCAAGTTTTTCACTAACTCACTCGTTTGACCATTTAAATTGGGTCAATTTAATGCAGTTATAGGTATACCGTCATCTATATAATATACATATATATGCACATACATACACATGTATGTATATGATTGTTGCTTATTGTGGCATGCAACAGCGCAACTTTAGCTGCTGGCACTGAAATGTTGAAATGGTCCAGCAAAACAACAAATGTTGCAACAAATGACAAACCTTTCTATTCGCTTTACAACATACCTATGTAGGTATCTATGCATGTATGTATGTATGCATTTATATTCGTTCATGTGCAATATTTTGTGACTTTCTCCATTCGTCGACCACCTATAACGCTACTGGCGCTGCTCTATTTTTCTATAAATTTCTGTAAATCAACCTTGCTCCCCTAAACTCTACGCTTTATAAGCCATTCTTTCACTGTTTTCCTTGCACAATGTTCAATATCCTCTTTGTCAATATTTATACTCGTATATATAGACATATGCAAGTATATTTTTTCGGATTTATACTCGTTTTCCTTTACTGTTTTTTTTTTCGTTATTTTAAGTTTAGTTGAATAGAGCGGTATATTGTATTGGCATTTGTTACCATTTCATTGCTTTTTTTGTTTATTTTTTTCTCTTCTTCTAATAAATACAACAATAAAACCGTTACATACGGTAGCAAGCCATTAGTTATTGCTCGAAGCAGAAATCCAATCCGTTTTCTTTTGGTGGACATGAAAAAAAGTGCGGTTGCACATATATGCATATGTGCATATATACTAAAGAATTGCAGCATCACATATTTAAATTTGAGTGCGTTAAAAGTCCTTTGCAAGGAAACTCAATGTGAATTGAATTTTCGTTAGAATTTTATTTTTTCTTCCAAAATTTTACTACTTCTCAACTTTCTAAATCTTCAGTAAAAAGTCAGCTCGATCGTTAACAATTTTGTCCAAAAGATCAATTTAAGTTTAATTTATTTCAAATTTCGTCTAATGATTTAGTCAGAATTTGAACCCATGACCCAGCGCCTAGTAGTATGCACTACTAATTGCTCGGCAAAGGCAGCTAGACTAGCTAACCCGAATCATTGTAATATATTCTAGTGTCTTATTAATTATTAAATCAAATCTAAGTAAATTTTATTCGCATAGATTCCTAAAATAGTGTTCACACTGACACTCAATTAGATAATTGATAATCTATATTTATTTTCAATATTCGTAAATACCAAATCTAACATAATTGGGTAAAATATATTTAATTCTTGTCGCATAAGGTCTAAAGAACTGTTCACACTGGCCTCTTAATTAGCTAATCGAGAGCATTGCAATTAAACAACCTCTAATATAATTACCACTAAATTTAGCTTTATACAAATAATAAGCCAATAATTTTCTCAACTATTCGGCTTGTTTGAACATATTCTACTTTAATATGAGCTAAGTTGTGATCTAATTTAAATTATTCTTTTCCGTTTAATCTGTTGTAAGAGATACTATCAAGAATTTTTCGAGAATAAACTCTTTCGTTCATGTCCGCTGTACTTCTCATACGACTCATGTATTTGCTTACACTTTTTGCTTATTTTTAGGTATATAAATACTATGCACTATAAATAAAAATGAATTTAATTATTCTAGACGACTCTTCTTTAATAAAAAATAAAAAAGAAAATTACAAAAAATAAAAATCACGCACAACGTCTGCGTTGTTGGAACCTTGAAATACTTTTTACCTAGTTTCTAACTTAGAAACACACTGGAAAAGTTGCGTCCTTGTTTATTCTTTTTCTTTACATCCTGCTTTCCTGTGCTTTTTGCTAGCGCACACTGTAGCCATACATAACCTACAGTCTGTAGGTGTATTGTAGTTACATAGTTAGCACTTAAAAGGATGTGAGCATTCAGAACTTAAGTTTGTTACACAGCACACAGCTGTTGCTTGTTGCTTGGGTCTGGTATTCATGAAGTTGGTGGAAGATGCAAAAGAATAGAAAAAAAGTATTTTTTACTTACTTTAATATTTTAGCTTATTGTCGAATAATTTCTGTGGAAAAGCAGTGAAATATAAATATGTTTGTATGTAGTTGAATGCGTTTTCAATGTTGATTTGAATTTAGGCATTTTTTTCTGTTTTTTCTTTCCTTTTCTGTTTTGATGTGACGCATAAATTTAATATATTTTCTAGAACTCATTATTTTTAATATATTCGTCGTGATACATCCAAATTATCTTATCTCCGAAAGGTGAGATAATATTTTTAAGTGGCAGTAATAATTATGGAGAATTCTAATGATTCAATTTTTATTTTCACCCACACATCAACAATGGTGTAGTAAAAAATAAACCATTATTTTTGTATTAAATTGAAGGTTTTATTTGTCATAGTTAGAATTATCTGATTTATGTCAAATATGCACCGATTTGGCCGAAAACTTTTTGCCATTTTGAGGGTAGTTTAGTCCATTCTAATATATTTTAATTTAATCAAATCTAATCTAATCTAATCTAATCTAATCTAATCTAGTTTAGTTCAATCTACCCTGACCTGTTCTAATCCAACCAGCTATTCCTTAGTAGTCAGTTCTTAAAATATACAAACATGGCTTCATCAGAAGATGAGGAAACCCTTTTGAAAAGGCTTGAGACTATAACAGAACTCGAAAAAACGGACATTTGCTGGAGTGATTTACCTAAAAAAGTTCTTAAAGATCTCGAACTCATTGGAGACAACAACTGTTTACTGATCTTCATAACATTTTAACAGTTCTATATACATATCTGTAGATCTGTTAATTCCACGATGTTATGAACCTCAAAGTTACAGACTTCCACAGAGAAAAGCACCTAGATAACAGCTATCTGAGTCCATTTTATTCTTCACTCTACCAACAGCTGCTCTGTATTTAATACCTATAAAATGTAGAAAATATTTACAAATACATAAAAAAGTGTATTCTCTTTTATTTTGATGTCTTGTCATTACTTTACATGATTATTACCACTCATCTTATATTATTGCTGTTTTTTGTTATTTACAATAACACGTATTTTGCGCTGCCGATTATTTTTTGCTGATTTTTTTTAATGTTCTACTGGTTTTATTTTGTCAAGTTTTTGTTTTCACATTTCATTTCTTTTATTTATTTTGTTTCATTTTTATGTTATTATTTTTATTTATGTATTTTTTTATTTTTTTTATTTTTTTGTCGATTTTTTCTTTAATATTTTTCATTCACAAGACCGCCAACAGCGTCGACGCTGCAAGTTAAAAGTAGCAGCAGGCAGACCAAATCACATTTCACGAATGTATTTACTTACATACATATAAACAAATAAGATATTAGTAAGTATTGTGATGTCGATTGTACGTTGATTGTTGTTGGTATGCCGCTGCTTGTGCTGCTTTCGCTTCGCCGACTGTTGTATAGAGTCAGCTGTAGTCCAAAGCATCATCATCATCATCATCATCATTAGCAGTAACATCAGTTTTTGTTCTGTTGCGCTGTTTGTTTGTTTTAAAAGTATAAAATGCTATACAAATTATGACCAAAATATTTATGTATTATACATACATACAAAATGAAAATATTAAGTTATAAAAAATTATGCGATTTCGAGGTTTTCCTCCAGCAACTACTCAGTGCTCATTTGCGTTATGAGTGTTGTTGTTATTATTATTATTATTATACATTTTTTTTGTAATTTAAATTTTTTTTTCAATTTTTTAATTTTTGATATTTTATTTTTACGGTATTTTTGGATTTTTTTTTGTATTTTTTTGGTTTTTTTTTTTGAAATTTTTATTTATATTTTTTGTTCTTTAAAAACATTAGCTGCATAGGCACAGCTGGTGTTTTTGAAACGTTTTCATGCCACAGTATTCAGTGTTTTTTTTTTTTGCATAAATTTCTCATGCCTGAAATGGCTATCCAGTCATCTAGTAGCTACTCAACGCGCTACGGGCAATTTGCCAGCTTATTGTAATGCTGATTGATTTTAGTGATGCTGAGATGTACGAGTATGTATGGTATGTATGTATGAGTGTGCAAATTGTAAATTGATTTAAAACGAATTTCCTATGAATTTTTATTTTTATTTGTTGATTTATTTTTTTATTTTTATTTCATTTTGAATTTTTACTTTATTTTTTTATTCATTAAATTTTTTATTTCTTTATTTCATATTATTATTGTTTTTATTTATTATGAACTTTGTCGGCAGCTGTGGTAAATTGCAAATTAATATGCTTTGTTATGCTTGTGTGGCTACAAATATTTTATACATTTTTTTGTTGTTGCTGTTGGCTTCCTCCAAATATGTTGAGCACTTAAGTACCATTTGACCTTAAAATTTTTTTATATATTTTTTTGTCTTTTTTTCTTTTTTTAGATTTTAATAGAATTTCTACGACGTCCCGCCTAACTGTTATGTTGGGCTTCTACTAGGGTTAATGGGTCAGCTTTGTTTGTCATAATTAGCCCTTAAGCGTAGATTAAAATTAATTTTCAATCGATTTGTATTTTGTTTGCTTTTATATCTGCATATGTATATTAAGACTAAATGCGTGTAAAGGAAACAAAAAAATGAGATAAATAAATTTACATGAAAATTCCATTAGGCAACATTTAGTTGGGCTTTAGTGTACAGTGTTGAAGCTATTTTGTGGGTAGGATTAAAAAGTTGCACCTTTTGATAACTAAGTAAATAAATAAATAAATACATCTATACATATATATATATTTAATTCATACTAGCTTTTGGGCATACTTTTTTTTAAAGAGTGAAAGTAGAAATTGGTGTTAGCGCTACGGGAAAATTAAATATAAAATATTAATAATAGTTAAACTATAAAGAAATGATTAATTGAGCATATATGTCATCCCCTCGAAGCCGAGCATTTCAGGAGCCATAAAATAACAGAAACTCTCTCACAGCCTGACTTACAATAGAGACAGTTCTATTGGGTTGATGGATCTTTTAGAACAAATATACTCATCCGTGCCACTCTTACTCAAAAATTACTCCAAAAACCACTGTACATACATACATATTAATGTTTAAGAACTATAAAAATATAATTGTTACATGGGACGAAATTAAATATTTCAATATTTCCAAGTCTGTCCGTCAGGGTATTCTAATTAAAAATTCACAAATGGTAGTCCCACCCTCGATAACGATCCAATCATGAAAGATGTAATACTTAAATTCTCCATAGAATTGTTTATGCTTCTACCATAGCCCTTTACCTCTATACGAGTATGCTCTGTAGCCGATCTCGTTTCTCCTAGTTTTGGTGGTTATATTTATGGTAAGTAGAAAATATCAATGAACAGTTTTTTCACTTGTAGTACCCTAAGCTCATCTTCTATTACTTTTTAAAACCATTAAGTGTCAATGTCTGTGAAAGGTGACCTGTTTACGACTCCACTACATCCCTATGTAGGATGTCTTTGGTTGGGACAGTTTTTAACAGCCTGGTTTTGTTTACCTTGTAGTGCCCAGAAAAGATTATTTTGCATTTGGCACAGGCAGCTCACGACTTCCGGTCCTAGCAAGCAACTCAAAAATGCTATTTTTGTCCCATCAATAAAGTTTTGCTCTCTGCTCCGTTCGGCGTCCTCTTTGCTATATCAGCGCGAGTGTGTATTGATTTCGTTGTATAGAACTGCAAAGAGTATTTCTCGCATTCATCAGTTTTTCGCTCGGCTCTGCTTCGCTCAGCATTCAGCATGCACTCTGCAAGCCTTAGACTAAGTATCCTCTGGATAGCCAACAAATATTCGTTTGGAGGCGATTCAAGTCAGAGAGCGAGAACGTTATGGTACTACGTAGGATTTGCGACTCAACACTTAAGAAATGTGCTTTAATGAAAGTAGAGTAGAGTTTGGAAAAAATTGAGGTGAGAAGGCGAACCGCCCTGTAAAATATAAGGTTAATATCACCGCCATCCAAGTAAGGTAGAAGGTCGAAAGAGAGTGATTCCTTGTGAAATTTGATGCAGCGTCCATATAAAGGAGTGTAAATTTGCTATTGGATTTGTTTGTAGTAGGAGAGAGAGACTCTGTCCACCGAATAATAGCGTGTGCACCAACGGTTGAAGGTATTTCTTTCAAAACTGATGGAAATGATGCGATCGCTTCAAATGAACTCTGCGAGACCTTTGACGGTATTGAAAATAAACCAGCTTTACAGGTTTCCAACAAAGTATCCACTGGTAGAAGCAGTAGAAGAAAACCTCCACTCCCTTGAAATATTCAAGAGGGGCTATCTATTAGATTGTTTTTTAAAGGCTAGTTCTAAGTGGCTGACGGTCAAATAAATGGTTTTTTAGAACCAGTGAGATTCCAAGCGAAAGCAATTCTAGTGATGAAGAATAGGGAAAGCATGGATCATCTGGTATATTATAACTTCACCGAGCTGAAGAGTAGGTTTCTTTGAGAGAAGATAATTAAAATTGTAGTTGGTTTTTTTAGGAGCACGAAAATAACTGGTCGCTCGAAGAAAGAATCAATCAAATTCAAGTTGATTTCAGATTTTAAAAAATAAAAAGTAAAAATTAAAAAACTCGCTGCCTAGAACTGAGAACAAACTGAAATCACTCTTTTCAAATTCAAATATGAGCCAGTGGCATACAATAATTGTAAAATATGCATTTCCTCTCCGTAAACTTCATCAATGCGGCTATTCGCTGTCCATTTGGGTTAACCTATAACTGCCATAATATAAAAAACCACAAATAGTAATGAATAGCAGGATGGGGGAAGGGAAATCAAGCGATATAAATGCGATAAAAACAACAAACATTGTACAAAAACAACAACAAAATAACGCTGACCAATGTAATAAAAATGTAGGTTAAACTTTTGCGGAATTCATTACGGAAAGTTGGCATCCGCCAAACAAACACATATATGCATACTAAAAAATGTACATATACATACATACATATATATACGCACTTATATATTTATGTCTATAATAAATCTGTTGACCAAACGAATTGATGGCTTTTATTTGATGGAGACAAAATGGCAAGTGGCGTAAAGGTACAAATACAATGTTGAACAGCAGCTGCTGACACATACATATGTATGTATGTACATATGTTTGTATGTATGTACATATGTTTGTATGTATGTATACTGCTCCAAATATTTTATTGCATTCGTTTATTACTGTTACTGTTGTATACTCTTTAGCTTATTCTATGTCATTTGCATGGTATTTTATGGCAACTGATTGATACGCGACGGTGGCAACAGGAATTTTTCGAATAAAATATAAATAAATAAAAGAATAAATAAATAAAATTTAAAGAAAAAAATGCAATAAAGTAAAATAAGAAATAAAATAACAAAAAAATTTGAAAACAATAACAACAAAAGGTGCTATAAAACTTTCCGCTCATTCATTTACATACAGCTTCATTTTTATTGTGTTTACATACATATATACATTTCCAAATGTGTATGTATGTATGTATATGCACTTGTGGTTTTATTGTTATTGGTACGCACCTTGCGGTTAGCAATGGCAATTTATTACCGGACCCAGTAACGCCCAAACACCACCAGCCAAACATTGCAGGGTCTGACCATACAAAAGCTACCGTTAACACAATGTGTACATGCCCCTAGAAGGGTTACACGGCATATGCGAAAAGTAAAATATGTATTTCTGTATGTACACACGTACATATTTATATAAAAAATAACTTATGCACCTTTGTTAATATTTTACATAAATAATTACATATATACATATGTACAATGTCCATACGAGTCACTCTTTCTATTTGTTTATTTGCAACATAAACATGCAACATGAAAAACAGCCGACCAACAAGCAGAGGTGTAACATAGCTTGGCTCACTGGCTACGTAAATATGTTTGACTACATATATACACACACATATATGTATATATATACATAGCTATAAATAAACAAAATAAACCTTTCACATATGCCACTCTGTTTGTATTTTTATTTTTAGTTTTACAAACAATTGCCTTAATACAATGCAGCAACAATATCGCTAACAACAAAAACAAACCATTTACAGTAAAAAAAAAAACATAATAATAAAAAATCAACACTACCAGAGTCAGCAAAGAGAATTTGCACAAAGGTAGCCTACTGTTTGGCGCACTGCCACCCTTTAACTCTTCATACCCTTTCCATTGTACCTTTTGCATTGTGTAGCCAAAATTCTTTTGTATTAGCTTCAATGTCCGCCCATTGGTCTATTGTTCATGCATAGCACTTGTTTTCATGTTTGGCATTCGTGGAATTTAGAACCCAACTCCAGTGGAATGTGTGCAATATGTAAACCTTTCAATCCGTCATTTTTACAACTGAGATTGAAAAGTTGGGATTTTCATGTACTAGTCTCGCCCCGAGTGGAGATTGTTGTTTCAACTGAGATTTGGGCATAACAGTAGAGAGCGAGGAATAAGTTGGGATTGCGGCCAGCAGATTTCATTTAAAGTTTAATACCGGTGAGGAAGAGTATTTTATGGTCTAATAAAATAGAATTTTAATATAAAAAAATATTAAAAATTAAAGAAATGAAATAAAGTAAAATAAAATAAAATAAAATAAAATAAAA
The DNA here is from genome assembly GCA_037013455.1 of Ceratitis rosa. NCBI lineage: Eukaryota > Metazoa > Arthropoda > Insecta > Diptera > Tephritidae > Ceratitis > Ceratitis rosa. Next base: position 6,796,406 of record JAWMAG010000041.1, read on the forward strand.
TCAAAGTAAATTAAACAAATATAAAATAAAATAAATTAAATTATATAAAAAAATTTATAATAAAACCAAATGAATTAAATAAAAATAAAATAAATTAAACTCAACAAAATTAAGTAAAATAAATTAAATAAAATAAATTATATATTGTACAATAAAATAAAATACAATAAATTAAATTAAATTAAAATAAATTAAATTGAATTAAATTAAATTGAATTAAATTAAATTAGAATAAAATAAAATAAAAAAAATAAATAAATAAAATAAAATATAATAAAATAAAATAAAATAAAATAAAATAAAATAAAATAAAATAAAATAAAATAAAATAAAATAAAATAAAATAAAATAAAATAAAATAAAATAATATAAAATAAAATAAAATAAAATAAAATATAATAAAATAAAATAAAATAAAATAAAATAAAATAAAATAAAATAAAATAAAATAAAATAAAATAAAATAAAATAAAATAAAATAAAATAAAATAAAATAAAATAAAATAAAATAAAATAAATTAAAATAAAAAAAATAAAATAAAATAAAATAAAATAAAATAAAATAAAATAAAATAAAATAAAATAAAATAAAATAAAATAAAATAAAATAAAATAAAATAAAATAAAGCAAAATAAAATAAAATAAAATAAAATAAAATAAAATAAAATAAAATAAAATAAAATAAAATAAAATAAAATAAAATAAAATAAAGTGAAATAAAGAAAACAAAATAAAATAAAATAAAATAACATAATATAAAAAATAAAATAAAATCAAAAAATTAAATAAAATAAAATAAAGGAAAATAAAACAAAACAAAACAAAATAAAAAAAAATATAAAAAAATAATAAAATAGAGTAAAATAAAATAAATGAAATTAAATTAAAATAAAGTAAAACAAAATCAAATAAATAAATATAATAAAAAAATAATAATAAAATAAAGTCAAATATAATAAAATTAATTAAAATAAAATAAAATGAACCAAAAGAAAGTAAAATAAAAAATGAAAACAAAAATAAAGAATTTAAATAAAATTAAAAAAATAAATTAAGAAAAAAAGATAAAATAAAAGAAAATAAAGTAAAATAAAATAAATTGAGATAAAATAAAATAAAATAAAATTTTGCGAAAAAAAATGATTAACAAAAAAATATTTCTTAGTTAAATTGTAACTTAACACTTTCGAAATTAGTTTCTTTTTTTATTCTGATATAAAAGGGACTTTTCTTGACCAAAATTAAAATAGTGTGCGGCAACGCCATGTGACTGAAAGTTGCTAAAAATTCATTTCGGCTGTTAAGCAAACGAAATTGTTACCACATGCAACATATTTTTCATTGCCGCTACAATACATATAAACACTTTGTATGTGGCAACAATGCCATATTTTCGCCATAATTGCTAGTAATTGTGGCAAATGCCAACAACAGCCAACAAATTGCGCAAATTCGAACATATATGTATGTACATACATATGTACACCCATAGATATACATACTCGTATATTCGTATTGCACATTTTCTTCTACATGACAGCAATTGTAATAAACAAAAATAGTAGCAGCAACAACAAAATCAACAACAACAACAATAAAATTACTAAATAAAGTAGGTAAAAAGGAAAGCAGCTATAAAATAGGAAAATGCATTGACAATAGTCGCAACAACAACAACAATACCAATAAAAATAACAACAATACCAACTGACAATGAGCAGAAAAGTAGCACAAGCGACACTTGTAATGACAATCGTGTGGTGGTGGTGGCACGCTCAGCGGCAGGCACTTACTACATACATACATACCATATATTGTCTACATTTTGTATGATTGTTTGTATGTATGCCAGTGTGCTGTTGTGTCTGCGGTATGGTACAAGTGTGTGCTTGACTGCATTTGGAGCGCATTGAAAATGCAGCAAGCGCTTTTGTATCTACATATACATATAAGTATATATAAGTGTGTATATGCGCGTGTAGGGTTTTCACGCATATTAAAATGATAATTAAAATTTCGCGATTTCGCACATTTTCTATGCGCAAATACAATTAAATTTGTATGTGTGTGTGTGTGTGTGTGCATGTGACTTTATTTTGCCCTTATTTCCTGCCTATGCACATGTACTAGTATGTGTTATGTGAGAAAAAGTGTTGCAAGCAAATGTGGCAGCATTCAGCATGTTGCCAATTTATTATGCAAATGCATTTTATTGCAATACATTATGCGGCAATAAACGCAAAAAAAAATACATATTTCAAATATGCCTGCATGAGTAGGCGTATATATGTATGTCATCACGCACACATGTGCAATGCGCGTTACTGCATTACTTTCTAATGAAATCAGTAATAATTCTGCAATTACTTGCGTACGTGTGCTGCATGCATGCATTCGTTGCAACAACGGTACCACCGTGCCCCACCCAAAAAACTCATAATGCATCACCAAGCTCTTGCGCTCCAAAACGTTTTTAACTGCATCAACTTCATTCACCACGACCCACCTACGGCCTGCAGCACCACGTCAGCACTGTGCTAATTTGCGGTTGCAAATATTATTTATTTGTTTACTTGATGGTAAATTTTTGCTTGTTTATGAAATTAAAATTGTCTTGTTGTTGCTGGTGTTGTAATTACTGTTGTTGTTATTGTTTTTGTTGCTTTTGCCAGCTTCGCAGCAATTTAATGAAATTATGCTGTTTGCGGTGCTTTTGTTTGCACTTAATTGTCGTTCACGCATACATACAAATATACATATACATTCATATGTACATTTATATATATATAGAAATAAATTAATTTCAACGAAATTACAGTACAAAAAACCAATAAAGATAATTTTAAAGTAAATTCATTAATAAATTTAAAAAATAAAAACATTCACAAAAAGGAAAATGAAATTTATTGAAACATAAAGAATTCGACTCGCCGCATTAAATGGCGTATTTTAAATAGGAAATTCGCAATAAATTAATGGCGTCTGGTAGCAGGTCAGAAGTTCGCTAATGGTTCCATTAAAAAAAGAAATTTATATTTTTTAGACCATTTTTAATTAAATATTATACACTCATTTTATAGAGCGTCGGTCACCAGAGAATTGTAGTTAAACGCATTGTAAACGCTTGATTTGATTTAAATAAAAAATTAAATTAACCACATTATTTAATTGCTATTTATACAGAGAAGGTAAAAGAAATTAATGCAGTTGACGTAGAATAAAGCAATATTATTAAATTAATAAGTAAGCGGTTCACACAGATTAAAAAAGAAACGGAAAATAGTTATTTATTTAAAGAACTATATAAAATAGAAAAACTAAAATAAAAAATTAAATAATTAAAACAAAGTAAAATAAAGATAAAAAATATAATGAAATAAAAAATTTAAATAAATTTAAATTAAAATAAAGTAAAATTAAATAACAAGAAAATAAAATAAGATAAATTAAAAATAAAATAAAATTAATTAAAATTAATATAAAATTAAATTAAATGTAATAAAATGAAACTAAATAAAGTAATATAAACAAAAATTAAATAAAATAAAATCAAATAAGATAAAATAATATAAAATAAAAATAATAAAAATTAATTAAAATAAGATAAAATAAAATAAAAAAATTATAAAATTAAAACAAAATAAAATAAAATAATATAACCAAAAATTAAAAAAAAAATAAGATAAATAAAAATTAAAATAAAATAAAATAAAATAAAATGAAACTAAATAAAGTAATATAAACAAAAATTAAATAACATGAAATCAAATAAGATAAAATAACATAAAATAAAATAAAAATAATAAAAAATAATTAAACCAATATAAAATAAAATAAAAAAATAATAATATTAAAACAAAATAAAATAAAATAAAAATAATAAAAAATAATTAAACTAAAATAAAATAAAATTATAAAATTAATACGAAATAATATAAAATCAAATGTAATAAAATGAAACTTAATAAAATAAAATAATATAAACAAAAATTAAATAAAATGAATTAAACTAAGATAAAATAAAATAAAAAAATAAAAAAATTAAGTTAAATTAAAATAAAATAAAATAAAATAAACTAAAATTAAAATTAAGTAAAAATAATAAAAATGAAATAAACTAAGATAAAATAAAATAAATTAGATTAAAATAAAAATTAATAAAATAATAAAAATAAATTAATTTAAATTAAAATAAAACAAAGTAAAAACAAAAACAACAATGAAATGAAATGAAATAAATAGAAGTAAAAAAAAAAATAAAAAATTAAAATTAAAACATGAAAATTAATTTAAATTTATTTTAAATTAAAAATAATATTAAATCAAATCAAAGAACAAAAATAAAAACAAGTAAATAAAATTAAATAAAATAAAATATAAAAAAAATAAAATAAATCAAAACAAAAATATTTATATAATAATAAAATAAATTAAAAATTGGGCATACAAAAATATTATTATTTTAATTAATTTTCTTATACATATTTTTTAAATTAAATTCTATCAAATTGCCACAGGTGTTGTTCGTAGCAGTGAAACATTTCCAGACCATAGAAATGCGATATGCTGCGGCGTGTCAAAGTGGTATTAAAGCTCATCAACATTTCCATGTAATTTTAATACGTACACATGTGTGCTTTAAAGCGGCGTTTTGCCACAAATCAAAACAAAACAAATAAACACACACTGGGGCGCATAGGGGTCGTCAATATTTTGACATATGTTTTTACTTTAAGCTGACAACTAGAAATTTTACCACAAACACAAATATTTAAAGAGGTGAAATACGCTCAGAAAAAAAATTACAGTTAAAAAATTTCACCAAAGCAAAAAAAAAACAAAGAAAAGAATGAATGACATGCAGCTGTGAGCACGTAAAACATTTTAAATTCAGAATAAAAAAAAACAACTAAAATAGCTTTAAAAGTAATAGTAAAATAGAGACATTAGTAAAACGCAGTCAGTATTTTTAGAAATCAAAAAAAAAATATTTATATACATACAAGCATATATTTATATGAAATTAAAAAAAAAGAAACCATTCTATGCGACATTCAAAGATGCTGTGCAGCATAAAAGCACACATTTGTCAGTGTGGCACGCACTTAAGCGCAGCGAAGATGATATATAATTTCGTAGAAGTACAAGCAAAACGGCGGCATTGACAATAAGTACCATTGTAGGGAGTGTTTGTATGCTGTCTAGTAAGGTCAGTGGGATAGGGAGTGTTCACAAAAAAAAAAAGATAGGAATATAGAAACTTTCACTAAATCATACAAAAATCTTTGTCACGAAACTTTTGGAAGAGGTGGCAGATTGTACAGTAATAAATATTTGATATGAATTTTAAAAAAGTTATTTGAAGACAGCTGATTGTTAACCTAACCTCAATATTTGCTAAGTGAGTACTGAACATAAACATATGAGTGTCTGTTTGAGCAGTTTCTAGTGAGAAAGAAGGTGAAAACTGAGCTTTTTTTCACAGAGCAGTTAAGGTATACAGCTTCCTAAGTCAAAAAAAGGCAGAGAAGCTCATCTGAGAGTATTTTTTGTAGTCATAATTTCATTTCTTAATAGAATATTATTTATCTTGGTAGTTTCAAAATAATCGTAGAAAAAAAAATAATAAAATTTCTTCGCAAAATTTGCAAAATAATTGCTGTCACTTTTGGTGTCAGAATTTTATTTAGTTTTCTGGTTTGCCTTGGTCTATTTTTTCATATTGCTTCGCTAGTCGTCTTCTTCTACTCATATTCCAAATTGCATTCTCTTTCATTTTGACTATCATCTTTTTGTTGTAAATTAAAATAAACCACTTAAAATGCATTTTAAACTGCCAGCGGGATATAATTATATTTCTTTAATGATTTATATGAATTTTGAAGAGGCGTTTCTCAGAAGATCTTATTTAGTGAAAGTGTAGTATTTCCATATTTTGACCATCATTAATTTTTCTCATATTGTTTTTGTCATCATATTTAATGTTTTAGTTGAGTGGAAATGACACTGATGCAGGCGACTGTCGTTCGGAGACACCAAACTGCTGCCGCGGCTGCATTTTCATTTACAAGCTTTCTTATGCGCTTATAGCGTATTATGTGTCTACTTTGCATGCGTCATGCGAGACTTTTAGTATTGTTTTTGTGCATTAGTTTTATTTAAACTAATTTTATTTATTTTCTGTTGCAGTGGCTTGGCTTTGTGGTTTTATTTTTCAAAAAATCTTTTATTTTTTTCACTCTTATTTTATTTTTTTTTTTTGTGGGTGTTTACTGTGCTAGTCAGCGAAATGAATAATGTAGTGAGAAAAGTGAAACTGACAGCTTAGAAAACCAAAAAAGGGAGAGAAAATTGAAGAAAATAAACAAAATATACACACACACACACTTGAGTTTTGAAATAAATACCGCAAACATATTTAGTAAAATACTGTCAGAAGCTGTAACTAAAAGAAAATATGAAAATTTTGGAAAAGGGCGTTGTAGAAGCCGCGTTTTCCCAGCTGCTGGTTGCATATACTATAGAAGTTTGTCAAAATTGATTTCTGGGTGCGTAAAGAAGATTAATAAAGAATTTAGTTACTATACTTTTTTTCTTTTGATTGAGTTTTCCAAAAACACAGTGATGTATAATTGTGGAAGGTACGAAAAAAATTTTTTGTGCAAAAAATATGTATAAGACCGTCAGGTGAGGTTAGATTGATTATTTGGGTAGTCTCACTTCAGATGATAACGCGGCCATAGTCTTACCAAAAACGCTGCATATACGTACAAGCACAAGGTTGACTTTAATCGGTTCCAACTACTCTATCGAGTCTTCTTTAAAACCTTTGCTTCTTTCCTTTTAATTTAAAGTCATTTCTTTTTATTTGTAAGGTTTTTAGTGCTTGTTATGAATAATAATATTGTTGTCGTTGCTTGCATGCGATTGCCACATTTTATGATGACATTTGTTCATTGGCGCGCAAACATTAATTTCCCAATTATGAACATAATTCTGTGCATCAAATTTCTCGTCTTAAGTTGTTAGTTATTGTCGCTTCTTAGATTGTTGTTGTACTTGATTGCAATATTTTTTGTCTAAAAAAATTTTTTTTTGAGCTTCACAATGCACACGCGCTGCGTTCAATAAATTTCTTTTTGATTGCGAAGCGCAACAATTCTTCTTCTTCTTCTTCTTTTACTCTGCTATACTTTTAAATGCTTTAAAACACTACGCATTTATTTTAATTTCATTTTCAAATTTTTTAAAGCGTTCACTTTTTATTTAGTCATTCGCTTTCATTCATTGCCCACACACGCGTGCATATATTACATATATGCTTAGTAGATGCGTTTTAATCGCGTGTAGGCTCTTTGTGTTGTTGTTGCAACACCCATCCAAATGTATAACTAAAGACATTTATCTAACTCGAATTGACTAAACAATCTATTATATATCACTTTTATAGATGATACATAAATATTATTATATACATACATATATTTTTGTTTGCTTCATCTTTCTTACGTGTGTCCGCCCATGCGCCGGTGTTGTTATGCATTTTCGTGTTTAGGTGATTAGGAAAAAATTTTATAATTTTTCAATTTCATTTGAAAGCAAAAGCTCTTTTTTCTCTAGCATGCAATAAATATTTGTGTCAAACGCCAAGCAATGGAAATTCATGCTGGGCGTACGCTGCCGCATGGTGCAACCGAATTTGTATTAAATATTTGTTTTTTTTTTCCTTTCTTTTCAAATAAACATAACCTCATATTGCAGCACTACATTGTAATTTTCTTCATCGCCGCCTTCATTTCGAACTTCTTGAAAATGCACTACATACACGTGTAATTATGAACGCCCGTGGTATTGTGTCAAATGCATGCTACTAAAATGCATTCAAACACTCGTCTATTGAGCAGAGAACGTACGTACACACGAACTCGTGTACTCGCCGGCAGATGCTCAACGATTAATCAGTGAATATTATTTTCATGTTATTTTTTTTTATTTCTCGGTACTCTGTCATTCGTTTGTCGCTCCCGTCGCAGTGGCAGTGGCAGCGGCCGCGGCATTGACTGCGCTATTGACAGCGGCGTCAGTGACGATTCGGTGCTCGTGCTTTCAAGTTCAATAGTTTTCGTTGTCTGAAGCGTATTAGTAGTTTATGCGTTAATCTTTGAAATGAATGTGCATTAAATTATAAATAAATAAATTTTTGGTGAAATTTCTTCTGGTATAAAATATGTAAATAAAGCAATTAAGTATGATAGAATGCCGGCTAAATGCAGTGGCACAAGCAATTCAAGTGATTTGTGAGTCATAAGCAGTGAGGCGGAATCCTAATCGTGCGGCTGACCTAAATTCTACACGTTTACTATATGATAAATTATATTGATGTTTGAGTATTGAAAATGAAATGTGATTTTAGGTAAAATAAATGTTATTATATATTGTGGATAGAGTGAAAAGTTGGCCAGGCCGAGTGTTGTCACAACTAAAAATAGTTGTTATAAAATTGAAGAAAAAAATACAAAAATTAATGAAAATAATATTAAAATATCCACAAATAGATTTATTGAAAGAAAAATAAATAGTTCATGGCATATGGTGAGTGCATTAATTTTTTTCATTCAATTTTTAAGGCATATAACGATAATTTTAGCGATAAAATATATAGATAAGTTTATAATAGACTAGCTAGAGAATCCTGTAGGGGATATACCACATTTTTTAGAAAAACTTTTTTAAACTCTTGAGATATATAAAACATACATATGTTTTTACTTTTTAATGCAAAAAATTTTCAACACTGTTTTCTTCTTTTTTCTTTCAGAGTTGCTATGGATATTAAATAGATCTATGCGAAATTATGTAATGATGTAAAGATTTCATTGAATTTAATATAAGGGTATGTATCTATTTATTTCTTGGAAGAAAATATTTTTAAAAGCGGAGAAGTAGCCGGCTTTAGTTAAAAAAAATCTTAAAATACAAATTCCATAAATACCTAAATTATATATACAGTTTTTAGCTTTTGTGAATTTCTAGTCAATTGTCAAAAGTCTTTTGATTTGGGCGCATTTCTTATAAGAATTTCATGTACGTATTTCTGCTTGCGTTGGCTAAAAATTCATCTCTCTTAACATCTTAATGCTGAAAATTTCTACAAAAATATCTCCACAAAAATTTGTCCTCGAAATTCCAGCACATTTTTTTATACTCCCATTTTTATGTCTTAACCATGAAAGGCCATTTCCGCTTTTGCTATAAACATAATTCGCTACACTTGTATACATGTGTGTGTATAAACTGAGAAGTGCAAGTGTTAAAACAGCCATCAAGTCTTTTTAATATTTTCTTCTACCACCAACCAAGTGTAGTAGTAACAACAATTTGCAGCTTAATAATTTAACTTGAAAAAAAATGAAATAACTTAACTACTTCTATTGCTTCATGGTGGTGTGACTAAATTAATGATTTAATTTTTTTTCTTAAAAATGAAGAATAGAAAAAGAGTGGATAAACGCTAAGAGAAATATTTTGGGGTGACTTAAAAAAAAATATTGTGAATGAAGCAATAGACAAGCGTGTTTTTGATGAATGATCAGTTAAAAAAATATTTTAATATTGTAAAAAATATGACAAAAAAATTGCAAACAAAAATTGACTGGTATTAAAAGTTTGTGACGAAAAAAATAACTAAAAGACATTAAAATTTTTAAGTTTCACTAAAATTGCGCTTAATTATCAGCAATTTGCTGCGCTCACTGCTAGTGGCTACCCCTTGAGAGCTTCTCTGAATGTTGAATAATTACATTTTATATTTGTCTTTTACCTTTTGGGTCCACTCTGCCTGCTGAGACAGACCTACGTTTAAATGTGAGAAAAGACACAATGATTTGTGCAATGTGTCTTTGGCTTTAAAATTCAACTTTATATTTCGCTGAATAGCGTATTTTATACTGAGAAATGTAAGTTAAATTTTCCTAACTCCTCAAAACATTTGGAGGTAAATATTTTGGGTTTAATAAATAATTTAATTAACCAATAATTAAATAAAAAAAGTAATAAATTAATGAATAAAAATATTAAATAAGACTTAAATAAAATAAAATAAAATAAATTAAATTAAATTAAAAAAAAAATACAATAAAATAAAATAAAATAAAATAAAATAAAAGAAAATAAAATAAAATAAAATAAAATAAAATAAAATAAAATAAAATAAAATAAAATAAAATAAATTAAATTAAATTAAAAAAAAATACAATAAAATAAAATAAAATAAATGAAAAGAAAATAAAATAAAATAAAATAAAATAAAATAAAATAAAATAAAATAAAATAAAATAAAATAAAATAAAATAAAATAAAATAAAATAAAATAAAATAAAATAAAATAAAATAAAATAAAATAAAATAAAATAAAATAAAATAAAATAAAATAAAATAAAATAAAATAAAATAAAATAAAATAAAATAAAATAAAATAAAATAAAATAAAATAAAATAAAATAAAATAAAATAAAATAAAATAAAATAAAATAAAATAAAATAAAATAAAATAAAATAAATTAAAATGAAATAAAATAAAATAAAATAAAATAAAATAAAATAAAAAAATAAAATAAAATAAAATAAAATAAAATAAAATAAAATAAAATAAAATAAAATAAAATAAAATCAAATCAAATCAAATAAAATAAAATAAATAAAAAAAAATTTGAAATATTAAAATAAAATAAAATAAACTTAAATAAATATTAAAATAAAATAAAATAAAATAAAATAAAATAAAATAAAATAAAATAAAATAAAATCAAATAAAATAAAATAAATAAAAAAAAATTTGAAATATTAAAATAAAATAAAATAAACTTAAATAAATATTAAAATAAAATAAAATAAAATAAACTTAATTAAAAAAAAAATTTAAAAAAAAAATAAAATAAAAGATAAATTTTTATTTCTAAATTGAGCACATTTTCTTCAGATTTTTGTGCTTTTAACAAACAAGTAAGATTATTGCCAAGGAAAGTTTTTTCTAAAGTTATAGCAATTTATTTTTTTTTCAACATATTTTCAAACTGTGAATAAATATTTTCGAGTTGTTTTTTTTTTATTTACGGAAAAGTGCCATTGAACACATTCTAAAGAATACCCACATTTCATACTTGACTGTCACTTTAGGCTGTAAATTATTGACAAAGAAAAAACCTGCCATTTTATATTCATTATTTTTGGGTCTTTTGTGTTACAAATCGCAACCCATTTGGCGCTTTCCAATGATTGCAGTGCCATTTGTACTTGCCACCAAATGCCAAGCCAATTTTTTTCTTTACCACTTCTTTTTCCCATTTTCTACACAAGTAATTTGTTTTTCATATTCGTGCATTACAATTCGTTTTTGTCCCTACTTCCTCCCTCTACCATTTTCATTTATTTTATTTTAAACTGCATTATTTGTAATACCAACTGGCTGCTGGAGAAATATAATAAAAATAAAAATTAACAGAAAAAAACCGCAACAAAAACGTACAACCGTAACTAAATGTACGTATGTAAAATAAAGGCAAACCAAAAATACACAACATACTTACTTGTACAAGTTGCAACAGTAAGCTGTGGCTTGCACAACAAATTTTAAGTAAATGCAATGAGAGACAGAGGATTGGGGTTGAAGAGTACAAGGAGCTTGAAGACTCGCCTGAAAACCCCAAAACGTGTGCGCATTAAAATGTTGAGGTTTCGCTGGTTTGATGATGGCTTTGCTCGCCAAGTAATTGTTGTTGTTAAGCTATTTTTGTTATTGTTGTTGTTGTTGTTGTTGTTGTTGTTGTTGCGGCTTTCTGTTGTACTTGAAATATAACTCACGTTCATGCTTTTATGCATCTACTGGTAACTACACTCTGTATGTCTATCATTCATACATACACACATACATACATATGTGTACTTGTACAAAAAATACATAGGTACATACATATTTATAGGCGCCTGGGCTTTTTGGCGCATCGCTGTGGCTGCATTGTTTGTTGAGCCGCAGTATTATCCGCACAGATACTCGCGTTGAGCGCGCTGGCAAACAACACATACACATATCATTGGATACATATTTATATGCAAACAATGAGCCTTTGTGTCTTGCATACACACTCGTATGTACGCTTGTTTGTGTTTGCTGTTGCATTGTTTTAAGCGCATATTTACAAGTGTGCAAAGTATTAAAATTTTTATGACAGGCGATTTTCATTTTTGTCGTTTCGCTTTGTTGCCTTGCTTTTGATTTTTTTTAAATTTTGTTGTCATATTTTTATTTTGCATTTCCATGCTCTTGAATTCTTTCAGTTTGCTTATTTTTAAATTTTTACTTTTTCCATTTTTCGTATTTATCTCATTTCACGTGCTTGACTATATCGTTTTTTGTTAAAATTAAACTAATTTAAATTTACTTAAATAAAAAAAATAAAATGACATAAGACAAAATGAAATAAAATAAAATAAAGTAAAATAAAATAATATAAAATAAAATAAAATAAAATAAAACAAAATAAAATAAAATAAAATAAAATAAAATAAAATAAAATAAAATAAAATAAAATAAAATAAAATAAAATAAAATAAAATAAAATAAAATAAAATAAAATAAAATAAAATAAAATAAAATAAAATAAAATAAAATAAAATAAAATAAAATAAAATAAAATAAAATAAAATAAAATAAAATAAAATAAAATAAAATGAAATGAAATGAAATGAAATGAAATGAAATGAAATGAAATGAAATGAAATGAAATGAAATGAAATGAAATGAAATGAAATGAAATGAAATGAAATGAAATGAAATGAAATGAAATGAAATGAAATGAAATGAAATGAAATGAAATGAAATGTAATGAAATGAAATGAAATGAAATGAAATGAAATGAAATGAAATGAAATGAAATGAAATGAAATGAAATGAAATGAAATGAAATGAAATGAAATGAAATGAAATGAAATGAAATGAAATGAAATAAAATAAAATCAAATGAAATGAAATGAAATGAAATGAAACGAAATGAAATGAAATGAAATAAAAAATAAATAAAATAAAATAAAATAAAATAAAATAAAATAAAATAAATTAAAATAAAATAAAATATAATAAAATAAAATAAAATAAAATAAAATAAAATAAAAGAAAATAAAAGAATATAAAATAAAATAAAATAAAATAAAGTAAAATAAAATAAAATAAAATAAAATAAAATAAAATAAAATAAAATAAAATAAAATAAAGTAAAATAAAATAAAATAAAATAAAATAAAATAAAATAAAATAAAACAAAATAAAATAAAATAAAATAAAATAAAATAAAATAAAATAAAATAAAATAAAATAAAATAAAATAAAATAAAACAAAATAAAATAATACAATATAAAAAAAAAAAAAAATTAAATGAAATAATATAAAATAAAATAAAGTAGGTGAGTAATAAAATAAATTCAAACTAAATTAAGGCAAATAAAATAAAAAAGTAAACAAAAAACCGTGAATTACAGTTTTTTCCCCATTAAAAAATTGCGAACTTTAAACAATTTATGTAGTAACGTGACGGCATAAAATTTATGACCATTATTTAGAGTTTTGAAAAAAATCAAAAATGTTTATTTATTGTTAAACATTATTCGTTATTTTATACCTACATACTCGTACATGCGTTTATTTGTATAATAGCATTTTGTCGTTCTTCTTTTTTAAAGGTCAAGTGCGACATAAAACAGTATGTTTCCCGAGCCGTTAGGCATTGCTTATAAAAAAAACGAAAAAATAATATTGAAAACAGTACCAAATAGTAATGGATATATGTATATTTTCATAGCTATTCATATGTTTACATACTCGCATGCGCTGGTTCATTCAGACAATAATGAATATATATTATTTCAGCTCAGAACAGCTGCTTACCTTCGGGTAAGCTTTATTACAAACAAACAAATACCTATAGTTATTAAACACTTGTTTAAATTTACATTCAACATTGCAACAATGCAGAACTTTTGTGTATATTTATTTAATAAAAGAAGAAGAATAGAAATAAAAACTTTTTTTTCTTTTCAAAGTTATACATTAAGGTGAGAGAAATTTTTTAATTTTAAAAAACTTATGTAAAATGCAAAGTAAAACAAATTGGCAAATATATAATAATTTGATGAAAGTAATCACCCAAAATGAAATTAAAGAGTGAAATTAGTATGAAATTAAGAATATTTTATTATTATATTCCAAAATAGATTTTTTTTAACATACATTCATACTTTAAAAGCCAAAAATTTTAGTTTTTTGGAATTTGGAATTTTCGGAATAAAAAATTAAAGTTTCTGTAATTAATATTTGTTTGCTCAGAATATAAAAAAATGGAATTTATTATATAATTTTTTCTTATAAATTATTTTGGTAATTTTTTCTTTATATATTAAATATTTTAAATAGTAAATTTAAATAGCTTTTAGGTTAATTTATGAAAAATTAAAAAAAATCAACATTTTGTTTTTATTTTGTGCCGTTTTGTTAAATAATGATAATTATATATATATTTTTATAATATATATCTACATTTGTATGTATTTTCATTTCCACTTCGCCATTAATTTACAACATTTATTTAGCCCATATTCCAAGCACTCATTTGGAAGTTAATCGTTGAAGTATTTACAAGTGAGAATATACTTTTCACAAATACAAACATTTTTACAAATAAATTTAATATTATATGATTTCAGTGAAACAAAGTCTGAAATTTGCATTTACAACAAGTAAATATCATATATATGGTATGTATGCATGTGTGAGTAAAGTAGGCTATAACAATCATTGAAGGCCGATTTATTATATTATATTTATAAAAACAGTAAATGTGTCAGTTAGTTTAAAACAACTTGCCTGCCTGCCTGCCTTTATGTCTGTCTCTTGTCTATCTAGCTGTCTGTCTGTCTGTCTTTCTATCTGTCTGTCTGTCTGCCTGCCATTCACTTGGCTTTTGTTCAAAGCTATCTTAAGTTATAAATTTATATCTCTTTATTTTCGCTGTCTAGATATGTTGATTTAAATGGTGGTGGCTTGTTTATTTTTAAAACATTTAAATGATCGCACAAGAACCGATATAATACCACATACATATACTCGCATGTAGGCATTTATGGGAACAAAACATACCTACAATATGTATGCACGAGTATTTCGTACCATATCTCCCTGTGATTTTCAATGACAGCGTTTTTATGCTTTTTTTTTTACATTTTAAATGCTTTTGCTGAGGAGGGGAATAAAGATTTGAAAAACACGTGTTTTTGAAAATGTTTTTGTTGCTTTTTTTATGTGTATGTACAGTACATTAATATTGTTTATCTGCTGCCATGCAGTTTACATAAATATAAAGACATACTTTTACAACGAAATAGACTGACAAATGGAGGTGGGAAATTTTACACTTTTTGTGGGTGATTGTGGAATTTTATATATTTTTTTTTTCAATTATATGTAATAAGAAAAATTGAAGAATTTTTAGTTGGTTTAAATGGAGAAAAAATGCAGGAGGATTTTAATCGGAAAGCAGCTATTATATTACAATAAATATATAAGAGCAGAAGGATTATCTTTGAAGAAATGTAAAAAAGTATTCCATTTTTTATCTTTTATTTTTTAACACTAATTTTTTTTATACATCCAGATGTTGTTTTTGCATTAAATAGAATACTTTATTTTAGCATAGTTACAATTTACCAAATATCGGACGTTTTGCTCGGTAATTTTTTGCCATTTTGAAGGTAATGTCGATCTTCACAGGTTTGTGTAAAAAAGATGAAAGCTCACTGAATTTAAAACCAGTGCTGCCCAAATTTTGTATGAAGCTCATTTCAGAAAGCTTTGACGTTAAAGCTCACTGAACTTAAGTTTGAAAATTAATTATACAAAGTTTCCAAACCCACCTTCAAAATTTTCGATGAAAACCTAACGATTGCTTAAGAAAAATTATAGATTAGTAGTAATCGTGTTTGAATTTTACACCCAAACATGTTAACAATTATAAAATATAAATACTTATTGAACATGATTTTTTTTGTTTATTGGGCAAAAAAAGCTCCACTCTATACCCAAGTAATGCTATTTTTTATTTTAGCTAATTTTAATCCAATGCTTGACAAACTTTTGTATGAAATTCATTTTCGAAAGCTCTTACGTTAAAGCTTACACTTCACAGATCAAACTTCAGTTAGTAATTTAGACATGCAGAGTTTGCAAATTTAATTATTCCAATTCAAAATCTTTCGTTCACTCTCAAATCAAGAAATTAAAGATTTTGGCATAATTAATGTTTTTTTATATTTCAAGACCATTTGATCATTTATTGTACGTGCGCGTCTAACCGTCAACCAGTTTATTTGCTAATATGAGGTCAATTTTGTTGGTTGTTGATCACCACTTGGTTTAGAGTTATTACTATTCTTTAAGCAATATTTTTTTTTTAATGGTGTTGCTAAGCTTTTTGAGCCTTTTACTTAAAAAAACCGAAACTTGATGCAAAAAAAATAAAAATAAATTAGAAGCATATAAAAATAATTGTCTCTCAATTTACTCGTTTCCTTCATTAGTTTATTTTTCTAATTTTTTCTTTGTTTTTCTTTGTTTTTTTGCTGCTGTGGGACACCTGCGCCAGTGCTCACAAATCAAGTGGTTGTCTAGTTGTTGGCGTTCTAGTTTCCAGTTGTGAGCTGGCCTATGTACATGTATTGTATGTATGTATGTGAACCAGCACTTAGTCCAAAGACATGCATGAGAAAATGGTTTTATAAAAAATAAAAATTTTATATAGTACAATCACTTGTTGTTAGCCAAGATTTAATGCTCTGGTTTTTTGGCGATAAAAGAGACAAGAAAATTGCTGAGTCTGGTAGAACACAAAAAAAAAAAAAAATAAAAAATAAAGAAATAAATAAAAAATAATAATAATAGCACAAAAAAATGAAGAATATAGCATGACCGGCATTTTTCGGCAGTTAAATTTTTAATGAAGTTGTTACAAATAATAACTATATCCACATTCTATTGACTTTATGGCAAATTAAGCTATAAAATTTTTATTCAGGCTACTGCTGCTCTGTAAATTATCTGATGCGCGGTACAAATGTTATGATTTCATTTTATTATTAACATAATAATAATAGTTGATTTTGTGGATCATAAAAATCTCACATTTTGTTGAATTTATTGTGCTAATTTTGAAGATAAAAATTTTTGGGGGAATATTTATTTTTATGAAATTAAGATAACATTATTTAAGCTTTAATAAGGGGTTTTGAGTGAATGTCATTAAAATTTGTTGAATTCAGAAAAAGCTAAGAAGAAAAAAGTTATTCTTATTGTTAGACAAAGCTATAGATGACGTTATTTGTTATTTGTACATAAAAGAAATATTGAATTTTAATCATAGTAAGAATACAACTAAATGTAAAAATATGTTCTTTAATAGTGTTCCTGAAATTATTTTAGGTACAACTTAGATATTTTAGCTGATATTAAATATATGTATATATAAAAATGAAAGTTTATTGGGAAATAGCTTAATTCCACGTTATCACTTTTATTCCAATTTCAGATAAAATGTGAAATTAGCAAAAGCATTAGTAAAATCCAATTTTCAGGAAACTTTAAGCTTAACCTAAAGCTTATTGAGAAAAATCTCAACCCTATAACTGAGAAATACGAGTAGTTTTAATTATAGCCAATTTTGGAATGATGTATATTAATAAAAGTAACAAAAGCTTTAAATAAATATTACAGCCATTTTTTATTTTATAAAATTTGGTAGAGCTTTTTTAAAAGCTTAACTCTGTGTCAAAACTATATTTTTTATTTGAACTAATTTGATAGCATCAAATTTAATTCCAAAACCTTTTTTTGTGAAATAAAAAAAAGCTAAAAATTTATATTAAATCACCTTTTGATACTTTAGTGGTGAAAGCTTATTAGACAAAAGTTCAATGATAAACCGAGAAATATTTTTTTCTTCAATCTTAGCCTATTTGAGAACAATGCAGCCACTTTTTTTTATCAAACACATCTCCAAAAAGTTTTATGTGAAATTTACAAAAGCTCCACTTTAATATTACAGTAGATTTTGATTTTATTACCTTCTATGATCAGTTATATAACAAAAGCCTCTGTAAGTAAAAGCTTTTAAAAGCAATGTTAGAGTTTTAAAATTATTTTGTCGACATAATAAAAGTGAATTAACACCATTTTGCCAAGCTTTAAGTGAAAGCTCCAACAAAAAAAAAAATAAAAAGCGATTTATTTATTTAACAAAATCTCCAATAATTCTCGCACAAAAAGTTATATTGAAGTCAATTAAGCTTATGCGATCACCTCTCAAACGACCATTAAATCGACAATTTTGCATGTGAAAGCTCATAATGCATTTTCAGCTTAATTGCAATTTTGCAGTGAAAGCTAAAATTATGGCCATCAAGCAAAAAGGAAGAAAGCAGAGAGTACGGAATAAGTCATGCACAACCTAAAAGCTACTTTTCTATGCACAACTTCATTAACCAAAAATTAGACAATTTTAGCTTTCGGCCTTACCGCTACTGTAAGCAATTTGCGTAAAAGTCTCTGAGCCACATGTGTATATCTATGTTCGATTATGTAGTATGTATGTATATAGTAAATGGACTTGGTATGTGATTGTGTATGAGTATTAGTCAAACAGCATGGGCACTAACTTTCATAGTCCGCTTTGGCATTGGTGTGTAAGCTTTTTGCCACTTATCCTTGTAAACCGTCTAATATGCAAATTCCGTTTTACTCGCTCACATAGAAATTACACAACTAGTGTGGACTTATACTACATATAATACCTAGTATGTTTATAGTAGATATAAGATTTTGTTATGTGTATAGGTATGTTTGTGCTTCTATTTAATATACGCACACACACACACAAACAGCCTTGTATTGCTTGCGGGTAGACTCCTTAAAACCAACTAAATATTCATGTCGGCTTGAGTGCGTGGAGCTATCAATTGGTTTGTGTTATAAGCGACAGGAATGCAGGTGTATGTATGTAACTTTTAGTGTCCTTGTGTTGTATGTATATTTCATAAACAGCATAACAAGTGAGTAGGCCAGTCGGTATGGGCCACTGATGAAAAGCCAAGAATCACGCTTGCCACACTTGATTTACGACCAAAATACGAGTACAACAGGCCCACAAGGTGACTTACGAGTATAGGAAGTTACGTAAATATAGAAATAAATATGTATATAAATGCTTCTTACTCTTCCTAGATTCGAGATAAGTCCGTTTCGCCTTAGTGACGTACATATGTATGTACGAGTATATATGCAAAAGCGTTGTTTGCCAACTCCTGTCGATGTACCTTAATGCATACACGTATGTGTAAATTCCAACTTAGATATGTGTCAAGCAGTGTGTGTGTACCTATATGCCGATTGGTTAAGGGTGATATTTGGCTGACTTTTGTTGGCAGTTGGCTTGCACTTAAGTCATTTTCTACTCTTAGCTTTTAGATTCTATTTACAGTTGGCATATATACCTACTAGTATGTGCACATAATATTTACTATAAGACGGGCAGTTTGACAAAGAAATACAAGACCGCACACACACAATAGCAATTTCAGGCTTATAGTTAGAAATGCCTGCAAACATATGCAGGTATATAAAGATATATAAGTATATCAAAGAGGAACTAGAAGCCAAATACACTTACAGTTGGTATCGAATTGCATGTTTACTTAACTTGTCATTGGTCGCTAATGTAATGTGGTTATTCCTTCTTGGGACACAAATAGCGTGGATATTCAGAAATATGTATTTTCTCAAAAAACGGTTTTTCATGAAAGTAAAATATAGTGCTTAGAAAAATGGTAAAAAAAACGAACTGGTCCACTATGCACTAGTTACGAACTAATGACAAAGAAGTAGCAGCCTAGTTGCGTTTTTGTTGAAAAGTACAAAAAATGGATAAATAAAGGTTTTGAGTTAAAAAGTAAATAAAAGTAAAGTGATCCTTTTATAACTAGTTGGTGACTAGTGACGCTAAACTTCAATTTTTCGCGTTTAGTATTTGCACCCTGCGGAAAAGCATAAATTTCTTTTGTTAAAAGTGTTGGCTAGTTGGATGACGCACAACTTTTGCTTATGCTCACTAATGCCTACACGTTTTACTCTCTTTTTTTGCTTTTATCCCTTTCTATAACTCCGTCGCAGAAGCTCCTCCAAGCTCTGTATGCACTTACCATATATATTTATGTTTTGTTTGTTAGCTTTTATGCTTTGTTTACATGCTATTTTTGTCAACGATTTTCACATACAATTTTTACGTTAGCAGCTTCGTGGTGAGGCTTTCTAGTATCGGACACTTGTGTTTGTATGGTTTGTGTTTTTCAGATTATATTGTATATATCTTGCATACAAACATATACACATAAGTGAATCAATTCGCCTACCTACTTGTATTCTAATATTTATACTTGGACACTTTGACGTTGGGCCACAAACCGCAGCTCCGTGGAGGTTCAACATAAACACTGGTACTCTCGAAAGTGTACGTGTTTCGCTGGTATTTGCTGTTATTGCCCACTTTCCTTTGAGTACTTCTCGGTAACGAGTACTAGTGTTTGTTGTCTATGTATGTATGTATCTATCGTTTCATGTCGCTTCCTTCTTCTTGTGTCGGTACTTGAATAGCATTAAATATAATACAAAGTTCATAGGCAAAGCTAACAAATTTGTTCCAGATTATATTATACTCGTTGAGTCGTACATGATAATAACCTAAATACATATATATGTATTTATGCACATACATATGTATATAAACACTCCAGCTGATATCATATATGGGTAATCGAGTATATCAGTTCATAAGCAAATCGTAGATACTAACAACGTGACTAATACTTGACTCACTTCCTTTAATCTATAAACATATTCATAGTCAATAAACTTCTTATGTACATATCTACAATCTACATATGTATGTACATAACATGCAGTACATATCCATTGACAAAATATTGGTTTTCTGTGCAAACGAGCATAGAATGATGTTGTTGATGTCGAGTGTTGCTCAATAACCCAACGTTCAAACAAACATACATATATAGATATATTCTACTAACTCTGTTGTATTCCTTATTATGTATTGTATATGGTACATATCTACATATGTACATACATATTTATGCTTCTTAGTAGTCACCACAAAGTGTCCCAAACAGTCAAGTTAGTACGTGCTATTTTGCTTTTGATATTGTTTATGCCACATCCTTTATATACCTACATACACATATACCTATGCGCGTGTGGCAATTGTAGTTGTTGTTGCAGCATATGCTAATGGAAGAGTGAGAACATATTTTTTTTTGGATTTGCCACAATTTCCCTTACATTTTTATCCATCTATTTTGAGGTCTTTAAAATTCTTCGTAGCACATTCAGGCAAAATTTTTTTTGGGGTTTCCTGATTAGAAGACATGTATGGTATGTACCTAAAATGTCAGTGCACGATTTCGTTATAAGAACTAAATTAAAAAAAAAAGTAATCCAGTAAACTATTTGTTTCAATGTTCCTATTTTATGTCACTTCATTTTCTTTTACTTCATATAATTTTTTTCTTATTTTATTTCATTTCATTTTTTTTCTTAAATTTTATTAAATATTATTTTCTTAAATATTATTTAATTTAATTTAATTTTATATTACTTTATTTTAACATCTTTTTTTATTTTACTTTATTTTATTATTTTATTTTACTATTGTTATTATATTATTTTTTTTAATTTATTTCATTTCATTATATTTTATTTTATTTTACTATCATTATTATTATAGTATTATTTTTTTTAATTTATTTTATTTCATTATATTTTATTTCCTTTAATTTTATTTTATTTTGATTTATTTATTTTAGTTTCCTTTTTTCATTTAAAGTATTATTTTTTATTTTATTTTCTTATTTTTATTTCTTTTAAATTTAATATTATTTTATTTTGATTTATTTCGCTTTATTTTATTTCATTTTTTTATTGTTTTTTTATTTTTTTTTATTTTATTTTACTTTATTTTATTTTATTTTTATTATTTCATTTTAACTTTATTTTTTTTATATAGTTTATTTTATTTTATTTTATTTCTTCCATTTTTTTTTGTTTTATTTTTAATTTTATTTTATTTTACTATTACAAAATTAATTTAGATTTTACTTTATTTCTCTTTATCTTACTTCACTTTATTTTATTTTATCTTTGTAACTTTTTTCATTTTTATTTATTTAATCTTACTTTATTTTATTTTATTTTTATTATTTCATTTTAATTTTATTTTTTTATATATTTTATTTTATCTAATTTTTTATATTTTAACTTAAATGAATTTTTTTAAATTTAATTTAGATTTAAATTATTTAATTTTATTTAATTTAACTTTATTTTCTTTTATTATTTTTTATTTTATTTTATTTTATTTTTTTTTTTATTTTTTACTTTAAATTTATATATATATATATTTTATTTTATTCATTTAATTTTACGGTATTTTATTTTTTATTTTATATTATTTCTAATAAAATTTATTTTAATTTTGTCTTTTTATATCACAATTAATATTATTTTATTTTACTTTATTTTTATTATTTTATTTTAATTTTATTTTTTATTTTTTTAATTTAATTTAATTTTTTTTAATTTAATTTAGATTTAAATTATTTAATTTGACTTTATTTTATTTTATTTTATTATATTTTAATTTATTTTATTTTTATTTTTTTACTTTATTATATTTTATTTTATTCATTTAATTTTACGGTATTTTATTTTTTTATTTTATTTTATTTTTATTATTTTTTAATTTATTTTTTTCTTATTGTATTACAGTTAATATTATTTTATTTTACGTTATTTTAGTTGACTGTGTGTTTATCGTTTATTTTCATTGAGTATGATTTCACATAATTTTTTACATATTTTAAAATAAGTCCATATTAAATTGAGTCTTGTAATTTCCATTTAATGCATCTTTATTTTCGTTTGCACACATGCAACTACTTTCTTATTTAGATCTGTGGAGGCTCACGATTTTCATCAAAAGCTTGACATCAAATCCAATTCCAATTCAGTACAAGAAAAACGAATCATTCATATGAAAAATTATTTGCTTTTGAGCTCTGTGGCGACTACAATGCAATTGAATGCAAACTTCTGCTTCTTCTTCTTCTTCTTCTCCAAGTATTTACGCCTGCTTGTATATATATACACGTATGTTTGTAAGAAAGCCACAAATGAATGAGAAATGTAACAGGCACACCTAGATGAATGTAGTCTTACTCATACATACATATAACTGCATACATAGAAGTCAGTGCAATCAAATACCGTTATATATTTATGCAATTCTATGCTGAGAAAGAAAAATATGCAGAGTTCTATATCAGCTGCTTGTGGTGGCCATTGCTTGCATATAAGTTGCCGCTTCCGCATCGTTACCACACATCTTAGCCGTCATTAAGCGCACAGACATACAGATATACGCTGAGAGATATT